>WOVY01013965.1:0-45449 GCA_013436015.1 Rhipicephalus annulatus
AGAACCAGGCAGAACAGAGCAGAACCGAGCAGAACCATGTAGAACCAAGCACCATGGAGCGCTATGTTAAGAGTCATGTAGAGGCCTGCCACGTTTGAGGGCTCACCGTGTAGGGAGTTCGCAATGTATATATTGTAATTAAACCCTCTTCAAGTCTCTCTTCCTCCTGCCTCGACAACTTCATCCCGGACCCCCGGTGTCTGGAAACCCCGGTCGCAACAACCGTGGTAAGACCGGATGGCAGTACGGGTGCTGAAAACAAAAGCAATAGACAAATAAAACGATATCAGGATGAGGCAAAGGGGGTAAAGAGAAAGGGAGGCACGACTATAGGGTACTATCGCGTACGCCCTCCGCCTACACAGGCGGGGCCCGTAAACGCTACGGATAAAGAACGTAAAATAAACAAAAAGCGGAGGGAAAGACAACGCGATCCGCACAGTGAATCCACTCCCCTCTATACCTATACTCTATTACGCAACAACCGCTGTCGCCAAGCGATACCTCTACACGCAGCGCCGAACGCACCGTGTAGCCAGTGCCCGCCGCCAGACAGCGCTTCGATCGCTCCTTTCGCTAACTCCACACATTCGCTTTTTCCCTCTCACCTCTCTTCGGTAACAACCTCCTCTCTGCAGCACGCGGCGCATCGCAACAGAAGCCGCCCCCCCCCCCCCCTCGCGGCCTTGCTATACATGCAAATCCAACGTGACATATCCCTGACCTTGTCTAAATTTGGGTCCGCTCGCTTTCAATTTCTCGACTCCCCAATACCCGCGATTCCCCTCGTGTAGGCTGCATAGGCACGGTCGCGTTAGGAAATTCGGGAACAGCAAACTAAAAATGTGCGCCCGAAACTTCCAAACACGTGTATACCGAACGTAATTGAGGGCATGTATTATCCACGTTTTCTTTGTCTGTACGCTGTCAATCATCATAATGCATTTCTTCGTGAATTCTCGTCTTGGTCGAGTATTATTATCATAATCATGGTTGTAGTTTCACCATTTCACGATCCGTTTCATGACTTATTTCATGATCCGCACTGACACGACACTGCATCCGAAACACGACAGAACGTCGAAGAAAGGTATACACACCAGTTTTTGATTAACCACAAATCCGAAGGCGTGATTATCGAACTATCGAACCATCAAAAACTGGGATGAAAAAATTGCGCAAAGTGCCACCGAATCCCCCGCTTCAATTCGTCGCCGTCGCTGCCAGATCTTGCCACGGTCCGCTGTCGGCATAATCCGATTCGATTCACGTACGTGTTTGCTAGTAGATCGTTACTCTAACTCGATCGCTAGTAACTAAAATAAAAAAGAGAAGAATAAAATAACGACCAACGGCTTGCGCAAACCACACGCTACTCTCCTGCACGTTTTCCAAATCAAAAATGGCGAAGCACAACCTCGGTCTCATCCTTTCTCCCACGCTAGAACACTCCACAGACTCCCACCTCTCCCAGACAAAAAGTCTCGTGCTCCCCGGGAGCTCCCAGGGACGTCCAGAGGCGATGCGGCGCAGGATGACGCAACGACTAGCACCCGCCGCGCTGTACACGAAAGAAAAAGAAGCGGCAGCTAGTTACTCTAACAGCGTACAAGTAAAAAAAAAGAGTTGAAAAACGCGCTAGGTCTCGCTCGATACTCTGTTTCTATGCGCTCACAGTCGGCGCGTAGAAGATAAAACTGGAGAGAGAGAGAGAGGGGTGTGGGGAAGAGACGCTGCAGTGGTGTGTCGCAACCGACAGCAGCAGGGCTGGCAGGCTTACTATTCTGGTCAAGACCGGTGCACTGCGGCAAAGCGACCGAACCCCTTCATCCGCTATAGGGAGCTGAGAGGGCGTTTCGCACATCTCAACTGATGCGCGCTGTTGTACACAGAGTTGCACTTCCTAGTCCCATACTGTACAAACTATAAAAAAAAGGCTTATTACTTTTTGTTGCCACGCTATCCCTTTCAGTGAGGCTGGGCTGGCTAGCCACTGTAGCTGCAGGCAGTGCTGTCCGCTCCTCTCCGAGGCTGCGGAAGCAATGCCTCTCTAATCTCGAAGGTCATATGACAAGACCATAAACAGGGTCTTTTCGCACGCGAGAATCACTGCGGGGAGGGAAAAAAAAAGTTGCGAAACGGCCGGAAACTCGCCCGAAATGACAAACGGAGTGCACGAACGATGATGGCGTGCGGGGTTCGCTTTTTCGTCTTGACTTTTTCTGTATTCCTTTTCTCTTTCGCAATCTTTTTGTCGCCGGTCGATAAGTCATTGCGGGGTCGAAACAAGAAATGACCCCACGAACTTCTCTGCATATATAGTATCGGAGGGAACTTACGAAACACGCTCTCTCGTGTAATTAACGAGGGTACGCGCTTGTTCGATTCAGGTGAACCAACCGTCGACATGCAGTGCAAGCGCTCCCGTGTACCATGTGCTACCCACTGGAGCACACTATTCAGCCGGTTTGAACGCGACCGCGTTAAAGAAAACGTTTCGCTGAAATTTCGGCGTCAGCATCGCAGACGTTGTTGTAAGCGAAAAAACTCATCTTATGCGTCACCCAAAAATATAGAATGACACAAATAAAGTAAAGGATAAAAAATCACAACATATACACGGAGTGAATGATTTGTCATCCATCCGTCCGTCTGTCTTGTCTGTCGATATGCTGAGCTGGCTACGCCGCCGGATGGACGCGGGATTTCCCTAGGCCATAAGCAACTTCGTCCCTAAAAATGGGGATTGAAACTTGGGTGTTTGCGTGGCAAAGCGGATGCTTTATTCCACCACACTGGCCTGCCTCTGCTTGTGAGAACAGTGAAAAGAACTTCCTCTGCTTGGAAATGCAGTGAAAGTATGCCTTTCATGCTTTACAAACACACGCGTCATGTGTATACACGCTTCGCAATACAACATGAAATATTGCCGCTATAACACGTGGCATGGAAGCGCCCATTGCCAGCGGGCGTCAGACCATGCGATTATCGTAATGGCTTCGTGGTTTGAAGTTGTCACCCACTACAAAAGTATTTTCCCTACTGAAACGTTCCGTATGCGAGTCCAATAATTCCATATGTTTCCATAAAGAATGCATATGTTTCCCATATATTTTCCATATATTTCAATAAGATTTTTACGGAAACATACGGAATTATTGGACATCGCATACGGAACGTTTCAGTAGGGTTTCCTTTCTTCTTTCTTTCTTTCTCACTGCAAGGGACATTTGTTGTGAGAGAAGCAGAACCATCTAGAAGTAATTTGCTCTCTACGCCAACTTATTTCTAGAATTTCCAGAACCGTGGCACGCTACTTTTTGTACATTTTATTTAATCACGTAATAAGAAGCCCAGTCTTGTTTATTATGCGCGACTAAACGTTTCTTTCAGTTTAAGTAAAAGTGAAAAAAATATGTTATGTATCTAATGTTTTGGCTGTTATGTATCAATATGAAAGTAAGAATAAAGGTGTAAAAAGCTCGGAAATCTGTAACTCGACCAGAAACAAATAAGGATGCGAGAGGAACCACGTAAAGTTAGATAGAAAACGTAAAATCTTGTAAGTGTACGTACTAACCGTGTCACATGTATGTTTCACAACTGGAAAACTTACGGAGGGTATAATGATCCGTGATCCAGGTACCTGGTTCTATGGCACTTGAACGTAGGAGCTGGCGTATTTGGGTTAACTGTGTTTCTACACAGTGCTGAAGCGGATCACTGAGGCCACGCCGAAAAAAAGCCGGTGGCTGAGCATTTCTCCTCCAGGTGTCGCACTAATCTCCGCTGCTCGCATGAAAATCGCCGGCTCTTTCAATAAACTCATCCTATTAATTTTAACTGATTATATCCACAGTTAACTGGTCCTTAGGTAAATTCATGTTCACATATAATATGTATGCAGCATACCTGCCGACCATAATTATCGCCAGAACCATCGATTTCGTATTAGTTTTATTTGTTATTGTCTGAATATTGAGTAAACCGGGAGTGAACGCTCCACCGGAAGCATTTGGAAGAGAAACAAAGGTGCCCCTCGTTGTTAGCGGTGCCACTAAAAAATCCTGCTTAATTAACCGGGTTCGTGCGACAGCATTCCCCGGTTGGTGCGTATCAGACTAAAACTCGACCGGGAAGGAAATTGCGCGCCGCAGGAAGCGTTCGGCGGAGGAAGTGTGGGGACGCCGGCCGGCCGGCTGAAATGTAACATCCGACCCTCGCTCGTCGCGAAAGATTGCCGGGGCAGACTCAACGGAGCCAATCACGGCCGGCATTCCAATCAATCCAGCATCGTAGCAACAAACCCGCATCGTTTTAAACCGCCCATCGTCTCTCGATGCAACCGCGATATGAACGCGACGCTTATTAAAACGACCCTATGTTTATATTACACAGCGCACAGATAACGAGGAACGATTCCTCGGGTGCACACGCCGGAAATTGCCCACACACCCACAACGGCCAATCTCGTTTCCCGGAGTTACTACGCTAAAGGTGGCTATAGTGACGAGACACGGACCACCGTCAAAATAAATTCCGCGACTATGCGAGTGACAGGCTTTATTAAAATCTATCCGACAGCCACGATAACAGTATATATATATATGGGAAAGAAGTGTATACTCAAGGTTTCGTTTTTCCGTGTTTGACACATGACACACTATGAATGAGATTTAACAGACAACTTGCCGTTAGCAAGAACCAATACACACACACACACACACACACACACACACACACACACACACACACACACACACACACACACACATATATATACACACACACACACACACACATATATATATATATATATATATATATATATATATATATATATATATATATATGTGTGTGTGTGTGTGTGTGTGTGTGTGTGTGTGTGTGTGTGTGTATTGGTTCTTGCTAACGGCAAGTTGTCTTTTCACCCACTTTTCTTTCTTGATATTAACATTACAATTCGGCCTAATAACTTACTTTTCCTGGCATTATTGTCTGTTAGATATCATTAATATTGTGTCATTATTATTGTTAGTATCATTAATATAGATTATATATATATATATGTAAGAGAGAGAAAGAAAGAGAGAGAGATCAATCTCTGCAGGGGTGGAAGGTCACGGACTCCACTGCGTATTGAACATATTACCGTAAGGTGCACACGTTATACTAGCTACTGCACTAATGCTTTATATTATTACTTTTTATAATTTAGTCCCACGCAAGTCTGAATACTGAAACCACCATAGCTCCATCGTCGCTTCCATTCAAGATTATGACTTGCTTTGTTTCAACTTACAACAATTATTTACTTGATGAGGCATAAAATTTACATTAAATTTTTAATATAAACTGGTATACGCTGTGCATTTCTCATTACACCTGTATTTGAAGCCTTCAGCTGTATCAGCACAACAACGTATCTTCGAATGTATTGTTGTTGTTAATAACTTGATGTTATTTTGATAACTTGCTTGTTTATTCCTACTACACTCCCCTCTAATGCTTTGTGCGATTGAGGGTAAAATAAATTAAACGAAAGAAGTTGGTAGCGAAGAGACTGGTCCAGCCTAAAATGCAATGAAAATCAACGTACTTGTGTCCATAAACCTTCTCATTATAAGGTGCTGTAAACTAATCCCTGCACTTATTAAAGATTTCCATGGTGTTTTATGGCTCAAACGCTGGTGATGGTCAAATAATCTTCACCATGTCTGCCATATATGCTTAGTCCTTCACGCAGTCTACTCAGTACACTCATACTGGGTGTATGGAATATGATGGGACACACCACGGTGGGTACTTGATCACGCGAATTTCGGGACAGCTCGACTGCTCGCCCGAAGGTCGCGGAATCGAATCCCGGCCGCGGGGGTGGGGCTCGCATACTCAGATCAGGGTGCACACTAAACAATCCCAAGGCAGTCGAAATTTCCAGAGCATTTTGCCCCGGCTTCCATCATAATCACATCGTAACTATATGGGACGTTAAACGCGAACAATTACAATACGGGACATGTTTCTGTTTTTTGCCCAAGCCCACATCACTTCGTCGCGTCATTCCACAATCTCCACACGTATACTGGAAAGGAATTGGTCGAACGCCGAGCAACAAGATGAAGGTAATGCTTCTCGTTTGAGGGGACAACGTTTCACCCTCCGACTCGTAACTATAACCGGCTCCGATCTAAGGGCGACCCGGTAGAGACGCACTCAACTTCCCAGCCAGCCGTGGAGGTATACGGTAACCTTGCCCAGTGGGCAATCGCGTTCCTACATCTTATAGCTCGGCACTCGACCAAACATTACCGCCGTCGATCGTTGGGTGCTTCTGTAAAATTATAGATTTACGGAATCCGCGGCTACGTGTTCTTAAAGGGAGATGCAATCTGCGGCAACAGATTGGTCGAAGAGAGTTGGCACGCGTGTATAGGTATGTATACGAACCGAAAAGACGGCCCGCCGTAGCCACGCCCGCAAGGGCGCGAATGCAAATCGAAGACGCCGACGAGGTGCCGGAAACCTTGAGCGGTGTATATACCTGCCATAAACACGCCACACGCGGGCGTCTTTCCCGAGCACTGTGGATACCTTCGAAGACAACGTCTTCTACCTAGCCCCCAGCTGCTTACGTAACGAAGTACGTATGAATACATTTTCGTTTTGTTTCGTGCGTGTTTTTTTCTTTTCTTTTTTGTGATGAAGACTTGCCATAAGCTTACACGTGTACTATGCAAACCGGCCACGTAACCTCAACACAAAGTTGCACCTTATTTTAAAATAGGTACGGTATATCCGGGAATTCGTTATAAAGTTACATTCCTAACAGTATGTCCAATGCAATACAAGTGTTCAGTCATTTCGTTATAACAGATATTTCCTTATAACGGTGTTTGAGTGAAGTATGGCTCCTGACTGTCCACCCTTACTAAACGTTGTTGCGTTAATTAAACGTATGCCAATTTTCTGCTTGTCTATAACTTTCATTTTCTATTAAAAATGTAGGCCCAAAACATTGTTCTCACTACATATCCGCGCAATTACGAAATCTTGTAAGCAACACACCCTTGGCATCGGGAGAGACGTTGTCACTTGTCCGGGACATAAAGAGCGTCACTGCAATAAATATGTCACAAAAAAAGCAAATACCCCCCACCCCAGAAAAAAAAAAACTGGCAGGTGGCAAAGCATGTGCTTTGCAAGGCGCCTGTGTGTCGCAGCCGTATTGCGAAATTTGCATCTTCCACACAGAAGAAGAAAAAAAAAAGAAACACCTAAAAAATAACGGTGTCCCTGCATGCGTCGTGCCGTGTCCTCGCCGTGAACCAACAGCGACCATGTAAAAGTATGAAAGCGACAAGCCGCGGGAGCACACAACTTGCCAATAGGCGTGTAATTGAGTCGCCGTCGCGCCAACTATATAAACACATATCCTCTGCTTCCCTGTCAGACTAGGACGAGTGCAGCTGTGGTGGCGACGGACCAACGACAGTGTGTCTGTTGCCACCGCTGAGCTTGGAAACGAGAAACAAAGACGGAATCGTATATCGCAGTCGAAAACGGATAGCAACTGCCTTATATAATAGCATGGCCACGCCATTTCCGCAAGCTTCGATGTGGTCGATAACTTTGCGAATGACTGATTGGAGCTTCATCGCAGCAAATTAGTAGGCGCCACCAACATGAGCACCACGATGTGACGGAGGTGCAAAGTAAACATTCCCCCCCTCCCCTCAATAATCATTTCCTAATCATACCCTTACTCATTGAACCTTTCACGCCATATTTTTATTGGCAGGTTATGACTACGCGTGTTTGTTTTTTTCGCGATAATGCCTAGAAATGTTGCATTCAAACAACTGCCAGCCTCCCTCGTAGCCTAACAGGTATAGTATGTACAAACTAACCATTGGTCGAAGGGGGGGGGGGGCGTCAACGTATCGGGAGAGCACATGCGATCCGTGACGTGCTGCTCACGTATACACAAGGATGGTCAAAAGTTCCCAGGCCATGCACTGTCCCAAGTATTCATATGACAGCGTGGCCTGGGAACTTTTGAACCTCGCTTCCCCCACTGTGCGACCTTTCCGGAGTCTTTCTTTTTCAGCTCACGGTGATCATACTGACGGAATCGAACCCGCGACCACTTGCGAAATAACACAACCAGCGCTGGGTCGCCGCAGAGAGTGATACGTGCAGAGCAGCGTCCGTAGAGGCGTGAAATGACCACGTAATGTCCACAAAGACTGTCCGCGCCTATTGAGTTTTTAGTAACGACACGTGTACACTGAACGCCATGACGCATAAGCGCGAAACCGGATGTGCGCAGTAGCAATTATTATTACCATATATTTTTTTCGTGCTTTATTCGGTGTTGCTGCCGGGCGCCCCAGAAAGCGTTCCTTCCAATAATATTTCTTCCATCCGTATATGTACGTTCCAAGCTGCAGCGTATAGTGGCGTGCGCGCATAATGATTTATTGTGTCGTCGGGAGCGCTGCCGTTGCGCCAAGGTATTTTCGAGGCGGCCCGGGAAATGCGTTTGCTCGTTTGCACACAAGCTGGCGCAGTCAAATAAACGACCCGTGACCTCGAGACAGGGGCAGTGTTTGCTGGTGCAAACGCGTTCGTTCAGAGGCCTTGGAAGAGTTCGTTGTTTACTTTCTTTAGAACTTATCGACCACAACAGATTCCTACAGGCGCCGATATACTTATGAAGCCAAAAATAATTACGCAAAAAATAATAATGCCAAACAAACAAACAAACAAAAAACTTTAAGCTCGCTCCAAGCTGCAGTAATTTTGAAGACAATGTCTTCATAGACCTGCTATGTTCTATAAACAGCTTGCTGCAGAGAGGCTGATGCTTCTATCACCGCTAGGGCAACGAAAAGTAATATAAAAATAATGGTTATACCATCCTGTTTCACCCACGCTCGTGTAACGGCTACTATGAAAGCATTTTTACTGGTTTCAGCTACCGTATGCAATCGCACGCCACGAGCGCTACAGTAAGCACTGGCTAAAAACATACATTTCCACAGACTCGTGTGGTGCGGGGTGGCCACGGCAAGACTTAGTGTATAAGGACGTTTGGCAAGGACCAGTTAGGGAATGGGATTGCTCCCAGCCAACGTTAGCCCTTGCTGTCCCCACTGGCCTTCCCAAGGACTTAGAAGTGTGGTAGCTTGAAGTGTGGCAACCAAATGTGCAAATCGGGGAACCCCCCTGGCAGACGTAAAGACTGTTTAACCCATTTTCGAAGGATTCCATCCAGCCTAGTGGACTCGGAAGATACATCGAGAGTGTTGGAGGAACCATAAAGGAATGTGGGCACCACCAGTTGCCTAAGACAGTTTACTTTCTGGAAAGGTTTTAGAGAGGCTTTTGAAAGTAAGTCCGAGAGTCGAAAAGCCTTTTCAGAATCGACTCTCGGATTCCTATTGACATATATATTGAAGCCCAGGTATTTGATCGGCTCATCTCTATCCTTAGGGGGACAGGAGATGGCCAGAAATATTCAGAGGTGGAATGGTTGTAGATAAAGCCTTTGTTTTGATGGCAAGGCCGCCATCCAAAGTACTGCAATTTAGAGGGATTAATTTGCAGATTGACGTTATGAAGAAAGGAAACGGTGTGATCGACTAGGAGCCGAAGGCCCTCGAGTGTGTCGGACATCAGTAACATGTCATCGGCAAAAGCCATCGTTGCTAAGGACACACCGGCCAAGAGGAACCCCGACACCTAAGACATTAAGCTGGTAGAGAAGGGGATCTAGAATACAGTTAAACAGAAAAGAAGACAGAGGATCTCCTTGTTTAATGCCTTGTCTCAGGGGGACCCGGATATGATCAGTTTCACCGTTGATTGATTAAGTTGTAGTACAATTAACATACAGCTGTTTAATGAGGTTAAGGAAGCGGGTGGGGACCTGACGTGCCTCGAGAGCACTAAAAATGGCCGAGTGGGATACAGAATCAAAAGCCTTACGCAAATCAAGGCTTACGCAGAAAAACGGTTTACGTTTGAGTTTCATGGTACGCATAATGGCTTGAAGGACAAGCAAGTTGGAGGAAGTACTTCTATCATCAGCAAAACCAGATCGAAATTTATGGAAATGATTACTAGCACTAAGTCTGCATAGCAAAAGCTTAGTGAACAAGCGAAACAAGACTGCAGAGACCGAAATTGGGCAAAAATCGCCCGGTCCTTGAGGGTTTGCTTTTTTAGGTATGAAAACAGTGCGACTCTGTTTCATTTCTAGTGGAACTAGGCCGAAAGCCAACCAGTTATTAAAGATGTGCTGCAAAATGCTAGGAAATATTTTCAGTAATTCACTAACAGAAATGTTGTCTGGACCAGGGGCTGACTTAGTAGCGAGTGGGCGAATAGCTACAGCCACCTCGCCTTCAGTGAACAGACCTTCGTTTTACATCTAAGACAACAGAGGAAACAAGTGGTTCCGAAAGAGGAGCGCAGTAAGAGTTAAAGACCCTATCGAACTCCTTATGCAAGTCAGGAAGGGAACATGGGTTTGTGTTGCCAATCAGCAAGTAATCGGCGAGAACTTTGGGACCTAAGTGGTAAAGGCGTTGGTGTAGAACATATCGGGAACGTTTACGCCGACTTCTCTCTTCGTTAGTCAGCTGACTAATTTTTGATTGTTTTTGTGTAGGTTTAGCTTTTGGTTTTACCCCAGATATATTATAAACGGTTCTTAAGTCGTCTATAGACGTTGGACCAGAGACAAGTGCGGAGATTATGGCTTCATTGGGAATGCCCAACTCAGCGAAAGACATGCGAATCTCTGAAGGAGAAAGTTCAAGTGGAGTAAGATCCGGAGAAAGAAGGTAGTGTAAGAGAGTTGACTGTATGTGATTCAAGGAGTTCTAGCACGTCCTGATAACGTTTAGTTCGACGAACCTGAGAGAGAAATGCTTGAAATGGTACGACTGCCGAAAACCGCATGGAGTGCCATTAACTCTTCTATGGACCCCCAACTCCAGTTCCCTCTTTGCCGGAGCAATTCGGAGTCTGCCCATCTGCAATGAGAGTAAGAAGGACCTTCCGTGTAGTGTTCAGAATGCAAACTGGTATGAGTTAGCTGTAGTTTTTCAAGAGCATCAAGATATCTAGGCATCCTGCGCATTTTCTCGATAGACTCTTTGGATCGGTGTGTAAATTTAGTTGCTAGAACATCAGTGATGGAATAAACCTCACCGAGGGCCAACTCCGCGTGGGCCAAAGCCTCGATCTCGGCGTCTGACCATTGGCCACGTGTAAGATTTACATAACGTCTTGTGCAAGGCCTGGGCACGTGAACTTGAGCAGGTTCCGGAAGAACCGCATTTTCAATCTGCATGGCAGGCTCAACGACCAATTGGTACCAATATTGCCCTCAATTGGTCCAATATTGCCGACCAATTGATCCCAATATTGTTTAATAGCTACTTATCTAATAGACAGCAAGCTGTTTGTGTCTCTATTATCCTCTCCACTTTTAAATCTATTGACAAAGGTGTCCCGCAAGGATCCATACTGGGCCCGCTTTTATTCTTAATCTATATTAATGATCTAACCTCGGTTTTAACACACAGTCAACCTTTCTTGTACGCAGATGATACAACTATAGTTACTAAAGACAAGTCCATCGATGCGCTAATAAATTGTCCTCTGACTTCTATACCATTCAGAACTGGTGCACAGCTAATGGTTTAACTATTAATACCAATAAAACACAGTTCATTGTCTTCCATTCTAGTCATAACCCTCTTTCACCTACACCCGTTATTGCTATCAACGGCCACAGACATCTTAGTACTACTAAGTGCACATTCTTGGGAGTAGTTCTAGATGCTCATCTCAAGTACCATCATCACATTTCACTTATAAGACAGAGGATTGCTCATGGTATCAGAACCCTAATTAAAGCACGACCATTCTTCAATTTGCAGACTTTGCTTAAACTGTACTACGCCTTCATCCAGAGTCATATCACGTACTGTATCACGTCATGGGCGAATACCTATCCATCTCATATCCTTCCACTCCAACGTCTCCAAAACCAAGCCATTCGCATCCTAACATTCAGTTCACCGATCTCCAGCGTATCCCCACTTTTTCAGCAACATAATGAACAGTGTGTAATTTATTCAAATATAAATTGGGGATTCTTGTATTTAAGTGTCTTAACGGTACCATAACAGTCAACGTTTTAAAAAAATTCAATTGTTAAACTCTAATCCTACCAGGTTTGCCTCAAACAACAACTTTTTACTACCACATGCACGCACTAACTACGGCAAGCATACTACCATATTTGCAGCTATCCAATTTTGGAATGCAGTACCACTAAGCACTAAACAATTGTCATTAGCTGCTTTTAAAAAAGAACTTAAACATCTCATCTCGCAATCATAACTCATCTTCATTTTTATATCGGCGTTCTCTTACATTTACAGCTATTACTGTGTGCATTATTTTCACATTTATTACCCATGCCCATTGGAGTTCTTTTAATAGCTGTATATCATTAATTAACGTTATTTCGTTCCCGATTCTACTGCCATTTTTATTGTATGTTTCGTTGTTTTCATAGTTATGCACAATTACTGAACATTGTTTTGTTACCATATTTACTGGCATGTTTTATTGCATGTTTGCGTTGTTTTTGTTACTATCAATAATTACTTAATCGCTTTTTGTTGCCATTTTGTTGTACTTATCAACATGTCATTTTCTAACAGGAGGTCCCCTTTCAGCCTTGTGCTATGGGACCTCCTTCTGTATATACTACCCCAAGGCGTGTATATTTTTTGCGACAAATAAAGATTTGATTTGATTTGAACCATGCCCAGTGATGCACAAGAAGGCATGTGAATTGGAGATACATTACTTGATCCTATACTGGGCTGCACAAGAGCCTGTACAAGAGGGGAATCAGTATAACTAATTGAGAGATTGTGAGTAGATACAAGTGTATCTATCGGCGAAGTACATGGGAGAGATTATGTTTCATTTAAGAGCTCAACATCGACATGCGATGCGTTTATGAGAACTTGATCATGGGGGTGAAGCTCAGGGGCGACTCCAGCAACAATGGACCCAGCCAAACTTACTTTTGATTCAAAAGGAGTAAAGTGTGGTTCATTAACAGGCGCGGCCTGATACTGTAGGGTATCTGTGCCACATACTTCAGCAGACTGTTCTACAGAAGCACCGGAAGCTTGTTCATTAGTGCTAGTAGTTGCAGATTGCAACTGTTGAAAATGGGACCTCTTGCATTTGGAAAAATGCGAGGACATTGATTGGGCAGAAGGAAGACGTTTGGTGAGGCAATATATGTGCATTGCCATATTACTGCAATGGAGTGAGACCTGTAGTGGACTTCGAGTTTATGGACTGATATTATATGGAATGACGTATTCCATTACAAAAACCACGTCAGCCAAAACAAAAAAAATAACACCCAACAAATGTGGGATGGCCTAAAGGCACAGCAATAAAGTGAAATAAGCTATAAAGCTATGCAGTCTTATAAAAGTGCACAAGGCACCCGTCCTGAGGTTGATATAATTAAACCAGTCGTTTGGTAAGTGAAGTGGCACAAGTTCAAAAAGTAGTGGCAAAAACACAAAACACGGCACTGGCTAATATATACATTGGCTGGAGTTGGTTAATGTTGACCAGTAATTGGCCAATACTTCTAAATGACTGCTGAGATTGTGGTTATAAGAGGGAAAAGAAAAGTGAGCCCCGTAACTGTCTGCATCAGCGTGCGACACCTCAACAGTAGCTCACAAGGGATGGGGGTGAGGAGGGATTAAAAGGATAGGATTAAAGGTATATATATATATAGAGAAAGATGCGCTAGGACAACGAGCGACGACATAAGAGAGATAGGAAAGAGAGAAACACGGTCACAGGAGCCCGAGGACGGGGCACCACTAGCGAGAGCTCTTGTCGGCGACAGGAGATGGCGTAGGGTTAATCCAGTCGGCCAGAGCTGCGCTGTCGTCGGAGATCGCGAGGACAAAACCGGTCGGCACGGAATCCGGCGAGCTGATGCTGGCCTAGCTGTGTTGGCTGACATGATGATTATGATGAGTTGATGACAAACGGCGCAATGGTGATTACGGCAATGATCCACTTGAACATGAGCATTTCAATAAGAAAGCTCCACAGCTCAACAACTCGTTTCTCATGGTCTGGATTGTTCCCCTTATAATACTGCACAAGAACACTAACGGGGCTTTATATATGGGGAGGTGGTAGTGTAGGGCGACATGATGGTCGTGTATGTGCTGTAACACAGTGTACTGCGGGAGTGCATTGACTGCAACACAGTGTACTGCGGGAGTGCATTGACTGAAACACAGTGTACTGCGGGAGCACATTTACTGCAACAGTTTACTGTGGAAGTGTATATTAACTATAACACGACGTACTGCAGGCGTTTGTTGTCTGCAATGCAGCATACCACAGGGCGTTGTTGAGAACGACGGGCCGATCCCGCCGAAGCCACCACTGTTGCGAAGCCACCTCCGAAATCCTACCGCTGACCTCCACTGTTGCGAAAGACGGCGACGCCAACCCGGTCCCACAGGCGCCACTGCTTTCTACTCCGCCGGGAAGGTCACCAGCCGTTTGGTAGCCTATGTTTATCAGCTCGCGACTGCTTCTGCGCAGAGCTGATAAGACGAGCGGACGAGACGACGGTGAGTTAAACAAGGTTTATGTACAGCATATATACAGAAGCGTTACAATTTCGGCACTGGGGCCGACAGAGACTCGAAGAGCCGAGCTCTCCTCTCTAACACATAGGTCAGCTTTTCGCCTAAAACCGCCGACTCACACACATGTCGGCTCTCCGACACGGGACCTCCTCTCTCATAGGACTGCCGATCGCGACGCGCCGCAGGGCTTCTTTTATTTACACCGGGTCCAACCAAAATGTCCAATCAGAAGCGCCGCTGGTCGTCAGGGCAGATTCCTCCAATGGGGCGCCGCGCCATGCGTCAGACCACCAGACACGCGGACGCCGGCTCGCTGTCACGTGCGCCGATGACTCAATGCACGTGGGTCAGAGAAGCGCCGCGCGTGTTTACGTTTACGCCGTTGAGTTGTTCGCGCCAGGCAGACTGCGGGCTGGCCTTGACCCAGATTGCCTTTTTCAGAGGCACGGACGTTTGACGAGGACTCGCTGGCATAACAGCACCCCCGCCGCCAGACAATGCACCGGAAAGACGAGCTGCTTCCACGGGGCTCGGATGTCAGGTGCGCTCGTTCGCCAGGTCCCTCCAGGTTCGCCTCCAGGGCCATGGGGAGAATACAGCTCCAGACTGTTCCGGAAACACATCCCATTTTTGACGACGGATCCCAGCTCCACTGGCTTGTCGCCACAACTTGCTGACCAGCTTCACTCGTCTCTTCTGACTATCTTCGGTTTCAGCACTTGTCGATGGTTCTGCAACTTGCCAAGAACGGTTCGGCAACAAACAACACACGACACAAGCAAGTGCCCTTGGTCACCCGACAGAACACCAGACAAAGTATAGTACAACATATACCTATCTACGTGTCTATCGGAATTTTGTTCCCTCTACATCAAGAGGCACATGTGGGACACAAGACTCTTAAAGTAAGAACTTGAATTTTTCACAATTACAACAACGCAACGAATTAGAATACCACATAAAATTGGCCCCTTGGGATCACTCTAAACGAGAGCGCTGAGCTCAGGTCGTGATGAGGTCAAAATTTTGCCCCGAATCGCCAGCCAGAAACCGAAAGGTTGAGAAGGTACTAGCTAGAACGCACTGCTCAATGCACCTGCATTAGCGTTCACCTTTCCTTTATTTTTTTTTTGATAGCGAACGTCAAAGTTGCGCTGTGGAGCAACATGCTCCATCTCAGTAACCGGCCACTTTTAGGCGACGATACCGATGCGGCACCAAGAGCGGCTCACACTTTCGACGTTGCACAGGGGAACAACGATACGGCTTGCTGCGGATTGACTCCTCACCGCTTAGCTCGATATCGTGTTCGATCACCTTCATGTTTCCGGGACGGTCCGAAAACACATCTTCAAACACCAAAACAATCTTTCTCAGGTCCTCCTTCCGGACTTCACTTAACCTAGGCTCTAGGTTTATCTGCTCCCGGATTACTTTCGATCCCCCTTCAATTACCTCACTAGAACTAAAAATTTCTGCTCCCTCTTCCTCTGAAGCCTTCAACAGCTGATTTACGACCGCTTGATGTTGAACATTGGGTTTCATCAAGTTGTAAATTTTGTCCGGCCGCCTTCCTAATTTCACTTCATAATTTGTGTCGCAAGGCTTCGATAATACTTTGGCGGGCCCTTCCCAATCAACCTCAAGCTTGTTCCTTTTGAACGGCTGCAGCAGCATTACCTGATTATCAACTTCAAAAGTACGCTTCTTCACCGATTTCTCGCAGTGCTCCTTTGACAGCACTTTTTCCGCGCTTTTCTGGCTTTCCACTAGCGCTTCAATTTGGCTTTCCACTAGCGCTTCAATCGAGAGATCCTCACGCTGCTCTCGAATGAGCGTCTCTCGATCAACTCTCGGCAGCTCGCTTCAACTTTCCGCTACAGGCGAGAGCGTTGCAACCCTCTCGCTCTGACTCAATGGCGCCATGTCGTCTCCCCCTACCGCGCCGGTCGGGTCGGCGACGGGCCGCTCGCGTGACTGCTCCCATGACTCATGCGGAAACTTTCCTTTCTGGGGTTCCGTCGACCCGCCGACAAGGTCACTTGAGAGTTCACCGCATGGAACCAGATCAAGCTGCCGCGATAGCTTCCGCGCTTGCGATCGCGTGAGAGCCATGCACGCTAAGTTGGGGAAGAACGATTTGCCCTGCTCTTTGAGAAGCTGCTCCGAGTTGTTGGAGAAAAGATAAGGAAAACGATCATTTAGCGCGGCAGACACAGCCGCTTCGGTGCGAAGCTGACCGAACGGGCCTTCAATGACAACCGTGGCGATTGGTAAGCGAACACTCTGCTCATCGGCGACCTGCCTGATCCACGCGCATTCTCCTGTGAAGTCATCCGGAGACACCAATGAAGGATGGACAACGTCCATGGTTGCCGCTGAGTCTCTAAGTGCTCGGCACGTTTTCTCATTCACCCTAATTTCTTGGAGATACGGCTCCAACAACCGAATGTTTTTTTCTGATTCTCGGATCGTTGCGAAAGCAAACTTTTCCGTACAGTTTCTCGCGATGTGCCCTTCCTTTTTGCAGTTGTAGCAGATTAGCGGCTTCCGTTTGTTTTCCGATTCAAATGCCTGTGTGGTAGAAACCTCACTCGATTTCTCCGCTTCTGTTTGCCCTTCCCCTACACTGTCCTTCGTAAGAGACGGGTCCTTCTTGAAATTACGGTGCGGAGCGGGTTTCCGTTGATCAGGTTTCTTTGAAAAGCCCTCTTTTCTTTCATCCTTTTCAACGCGCACTGCCCTGCTATGCAACGTTCGGCGAGTATAATACTCCTCAGCTAACTCAGCTGCCTTGTTTAGCTGTACTTCCCCAAGTCTGTCTTGCAGCCAAAGTCTGACATTATCCTCGATGCAGCGGTAGAATTGCTCCAATGCAACGCATTCCACCACTTTATCGCGGTCGTCATAAACACCTTCGCCCTTGAGCCATTCAATTAAATCGGCTTTAAGACGAAACGCGAAGTCAACGTGTGACTCATTCCCCTTTTCAGCATACCGGAACCTTTGCCTGAAAGCCTCGGGTGACAACTTATAACGTCTCAAGAGCACTTCTTTAACCTCGTCATAGCTCTCAAACGCTTCCCTCGACAAGCAAGTTATCGCGTCGGACACTTCGCCGGGAAGAAGAGCTAACAGGTTCCGCGCCCAAAGAGACCGCTCCAAAGCGTTTCGCTCACAGACGTGTTCAAACTTTACGAGGTACTTCGCCATGTCCTCGCCTACTACGAACGGTGGCGGTTGGTCCCGAATTCTAAAACCGCTGACCTGAGTCGTCGGAGAAGCTACGCTAGGCGCCTGCGAACATTGTAGGATTGCCAATTCTAGTCGTTTCAACTCGAGGCGTTCCTGTCTCTCGGCCTCCTCGCGACGTTCGCGCCTTTCAGCCTCCTCACGTTCGCGACGTTCGCGCCTTTCAGCCTCCTCACGTTCGCGAGCTTCACGCCTTTCAGCCTCCTCACGTTCGCGAGCTTCACGCCTTTCAGCCTCCTCACGTTCGCGAGCTTCACGCCTTTCAGCCTCCTCACGTTCGCGAGCTTCTCGCCTTTCAGCCTCCTCACGGCGTGCTTTAATATCCACCCAGGCCTCATCGACTTCCTCAGCCGACACTCCCTCATCCTTCATGATCTCAAGGATCGCTTGCTTTCGTTTCGCACGGCCTAAAGTAATGCCGAGTTCCTCACAAATTTCGATGAGTTCCTTCACTTTAAGGTTCTCCATCGTTCACACTAGCCTCTTGCTGTTTGCCCCTGTTAACAATTTACTTGCCGTACCCACTATAAGCCTACTAGCACGACGCGCAAGCAATATTTCACACTCCCGTGTTTACCCCCTCCGCATTAACTTCGGTTTCAAAGCACTTCGACTTTGCTTGAAACGATCAAAGCTCACTACAATGCTTCACACAGCCCTTCTCTAAACTACTACAACCTGAGCTAGAGTAGTCTGGTGAACTGAGGGGAAAACATCAGGCACTCACCGCATCGATGTCGCTGACGCCGGCCGATCCCGCAGCTGCCAACCACTGTTGAAAACGACGGGCCGATCCCGCCGAAGCCACCACTGTTGCGAAGCCACCTCCGAAATCCTACCGCTGACCTCCACTGTTGCGAAAGACGGCGACGCCAACCCGGTCCCACAGGCGCCACTGCTTTCTACTCCGCCGGGAAGGTCACCAGCCGTTTGGTAGCGTATGTTTCTCAGCTCGCGACTGCTTCTGCGCAGAGCTGATAAGACGAGCGGACGAGACGACGGTGAGTTAAACAAGGTTTATGTACAGCATATATACAGAAGCGTTACAATTTCGGCACTGGGGCCGACAGAGACTCGAAGAGCCGAGCTCTCCTCTCTAACACATAGGTCAGCTTTTCGCCTAAAACCGCCGACTCACACACATGTCGGCTCTCCGACACGGGACCTCCTCTCTCATAGGACTGCCGATCGCGACGCGCCGCAGGGCTTCTTTTATTTACACCGGGTCCAACCAAAATGTCCAATCAGAAGCGCCGCTGGTCGTCAGGGCAGATTCCTCCAATGGGGCGCCGCGCCATGCGTCAGACCACCAGACACGAGGACGCCGGCTCGCTGTCACGTGCGCCGATGACTCAATGCACGTGGGTCAGAGAAGCGCCGCGCGTGTTTACGTTTACGCCGTTGAGTTGTTCGCGCCAGGCAGACTGCGGGCTGGCCTTGACCCAGATTGCCTTTTTCAGAGGCACGGACGTTTGACGAGGACTCGCTGGCATAACAGCGTACTTATTGCGGGGGTGAATGTACTGCCACTCAGTGTATTGAGGGGGGTGTACTTACTCCGCAACAAGGTGTACTGCGGGAGTGTGCGTATCGCCACGCAGGGCTTTCGAGCAGAGTTAGCAGATGTAACACGTACCATGGCCCTAATTGAAAAACATGGTGGCCACGACGTGCGTTTCTGGACCCTGCGTACAATCGCTGCTGGCGCCTACGGTAGCAGCAAAAAATAATAATAATAATAAGCATGTCCTTCGAGAATGGTTCGCGCTACTAAGAGGTGAGTGGGAAGACCTGGAACGGTAAAAGAAGCCCGAGGAGAGGCCCTTGTGCCTCGAGGGCACAACGGGCACGTCGCTGCACCCTCCAAGCGGACGCCGCATCGCGTTCCATCACGTAGGCGTTGCCGGCTCGTTTTGCCAGCCAAAGGCCGGCCGAGAGGTGCCGCGAGGTGTTTAAAGGGGCGGATGACCTCGGCGCTTTTCAAAAGGGCCGCGCGAATTTCAAAGCAGGCGGCGCGCGCAGCTCCGCAAACGACCACAAAAAAAAAGAATAATAATAAAAACCGCACACACCATCAATTTCCTCCTTCCCCAACAACACCCTGCCAAGACAGATGCCTGCTCGCAATCCAAGCGTCCCACTCGCATCAGTCCAGCCAGCTGACTCCCCCACTTCACAGCCAACTATACACAGTTTCCGTAGTGCCGTGCAGCGCTGCGGAAACTGCGGGACTCTTCGAACCAATCAGGATGGCAATCGCACCTGAAACGTGCCCTCCCACACCCTGTCTTTCGACAACACTACCTGTTACGACCATTGCGTTATATAAGCAAGGGGGTTCTGATCCCCTGGAATAAATATTCGGGGGGGGGGGGGGGTTCTGTATCTACCTTTTGAGTTGCCGCTGAGGAACAACCTTCGCAGGTGTATCCCCCATAAACACACACACACACACACACACACACACACACACACACACACACACACACACATATATATATATATATATATATATATATATATATATATATATATATATATATATTACGGCCGCCTGGACAAGATGCATGTTTCCTTTTGGCGATTTGCTGGATTTTCACCTGTGTTTCAAACACAGGCACCACACGTTGCTTCGCACATACACGATGCACGGAACTAGTACAGAGTGGCCAGGTGGCCTTCCGTCACCTCTTCTTCGCACTCTGCGGGGGTGCGCGGTGTAGCGTGTTATGGCGCACACAAAACAGGCGACGCCCGCATAATTCGCGTTTCGTTTCGGGGCTTGCGGGCACAACGGCAAAGCGTGATGATGTAAGGGCACTTCCGCGTGGGCTCGAACGAGCGGCTAATTAACGCGCCCGAGTTGAGCGCGTTTCGTTCGACGAATATGCAAATCACGCATGCACAACATACAGCGTGAATAACTTAACGAAAAAAAAAACGAAAAAAAAAAACCTCGACGGAATCGATAACTTGCCCGTCCTAAACCATCATAAATATCCCCACCTATAGTCAACTATAGGTGGCGATATTTATGATAGTTTACGACGGCAAGTTATCAATTCTGTCGCTCTTATCTTTGGACTAGGAATTTACTAGGCAAGCCCGCCCGCTCAGCGTGAACACAACAAAAGCCTTCAAACAAGCCACCATAACCCTCGCCTTAGATGCCTGGCAGCGGCAGTCGCACGTCGGCGTTCGTCTGCACTAAAGTGCGCTCTGCAATTCAGTGAACTCTGTATCGCTGCATGTTTTCCTTGCGTTAACTTCGTTGCTTCGTCGCACTCCTCGAGGAACATCTCTGAGGCCGCGTACAAGTAAGCGCGTGTTTGAGATCCATTCCGCCAGGTGGCGCAACTTGCGATCCCAGCTGCTCACAATGTTTTAATGAACTCAAATGATTTTTTGTTTGCTCAACTACCCAGGCAGTTAATTGGCCTTACTTGGCATTATGCTCCGATACCGATATAACTGTTGACTTGAATCAGAATCACCGATATTCATTATGTAGAAGATTATTTCGTGAATATTCGGAAAGCCAGAAGCAAGTGGTGCACCGGAAGTGACTGGAAGGAAAACAAGTGTGGCACTAGGAACTTCATTAAAAAAGTATAAATGTGCGAGAAAAAGTGTCTTATGCGCGCGAGAACCACAAAAATGATTATGAAGCGTGAAGCGTTGCGAAGTAAATCTGAACAACTAATACGCCTACCTTAATAACTTCATGACCATTTTCATATTGTGCGAATGCGAGCAATTCTATAGAATTATGGAATGCTTTGTCTGGGTATGTTCGATCTTCATCACTTGATGACTTCTTGTTGTACAATTACTAATCGATGATGTTGAGGGAATTTTGTTACACTCTTTTGTGTGTTGTATTTCCCCACTTCCGCATTGCTATTTCGTGTATTGTATTCGCCCACTCCTGCGACAGCCCTTTGGGGCCGCAATATGTTGAAATAAAATAAATAATAACCGAAGACCAACTGTCTTTGATCTCAGCGTGACCACCCTTCACACGCGGTGTGAATGGGAAGCTTCGCGGAAAGGATGCCACACAATGCACGGAATTTCGTCCTCTTGAGCACAAGTACACATCTTTTTGTCATTCTAATGGTGGATGCGAAAGCCCTACACTGTGTTCGTTTAACTGCAGAGAAACCACGGTGTTTGAGCGCAGGAGTTCCTATTCATAAAATCTAACTGCAAGTTCAAGCCCCCCTCTCCCCCCCCTTTTTTTCACGCACGTTCTGTACGACAGCAGGCTACCCGCCTTTGAGTGCTTCGATAGTTTTTTAAAGTTTTTTTTCTCCGAACATTTGACAGCAACTGCTTTCACTTACGAGTTTAATACAGCCTTCGCCCATGTCGTGGAATACGCGGGATCTGTGCACGAGTCGGACAACAAGAACAACGACCCTGACGGCAAACGCATTTTGAGACACCCGCATTAAGACTAGCTGCACGTAACGACCTTTGATGTGCGAATCAGGGCCCGCCCTTTTTCCAAAACAATGCACCATGTCGCGGTGAACAACCACCAGAAGGCGTTCAGTCGCGTGATTCAAGCGCCACGTAGTAGACCGAAAGCAGGCATCGATGTTCAAACATCTGCATCGTAACATCTCGTTCCACTGCCTCTCGCGACGACAGCACTGTTAACACCTCGAATCGGAAGAGAACATCGCTACCTCAAGAGAGCCTCGCGAAGCTACGCTGGTGCGAAATTTGGACTAGCAAACCTCGTATCCGGACATTTCGCTACAGTGTACTAGTACACTCTAACCTCGCTCCAAACCGCTGCAATTTACAGGGCATGCCGGGCGCGCTGCGCAGAAAACGGAGCTGTCTGCGCGACCGAACGAACGCCCAGCGATCGCAGCGCCCCCTGTTCGACGGCACAGCGGCGTCCGACGCTATTTTCGGGGCCACTCCATTCCGCCGAAGAGTCGTGCGCTCTTTTTTCTGCCTGCACCCCCTCCACCTTTTACGCGAGTAGCTGTCAGCCGTGTCCCAACAGCAGCGGCTGCTACAGTTGCAACCACGCCCATAGAGCACCACGTGGCGGGCTTTCTCTTTAGGCGTAACATTTCCGCGTGGAGAGCGATAAGTGCGGTCGGCGGAATACGCGCTATACTCGGAACCTTCCTCGCTATAAACGAAGTCGTCGGGGAGTAGGAAATTGACTTCGCTATCCGAACGGCACATCGCCAAAGGCGTACGAGGGAGGCTGATAAGCGAGTCCCATATGAAACGCAGGGTGCATTCATCACGGACACAAACGTAGAAGCGCGACCAGAAAATAACGGGTCATAACGACCGTCCAGCGTAACCACGTTGTAATAGCGATTCATGCATGCGCGCATGCTTTCCGGAGTGCGACTTAACAAGCTCTTGATACAAAGGCCGGTGAAGACGGAACAACGCATAGTTTCTGAATCGTTCGCGTTTGAATATAGTGGAACCGAAGTGACGTTATAAAGGGTCAAAGTGCACCGCTTTCTCCTTCTTTTATGTATCATAAATAGAACAGATGTAAGCACCACTTGTTCTTTCAAATAAAAAAAAATGAAGCTGAGACGAACGCGAAACATTACGCAATGAGTGAGAGTTAGTATGACGCGCCAATTACCAGCATGTGGGGTGCAGCGCAATCAATGCGGCTGATGTAGTAGCCGCATTAATTGCGCTGCACCCCACATGCTGGTAATTGGTGCGTCATACTAACTGTGAGATACTAACAGACGCACGTTTACACAAATCCGCTACTTCGAAGGTGAAAACCATGGGCTGAGGCTGTACGGCGTTTTCGCTCCTATATACGCACTTCTGTAAGTTTTGGCGCTCCATCGATCTGTTTTTTTTTCTCTTTTTTTTTTGGTGATGCTACGGCGTATATAACCTTTACATGGCAGTAACGGCGTCAAACGCCTCTTATTCCCGGAGTCTTTCGTTCTGGCTACATTTGTGGCTCCAGCCGCCCTAGCTATTAACCAATCGACAGAAGGCAACAAATTACAAATGAAAATGGCGGATCACCGCTAGGTCTTCTCCCTTTGAGTGAACGACACGCGTACGCTGCAGAGATATCAAAAACGACAACTGCCGATAACAGCTCTGGCTGTATCTCTACGTCACGAGACGACAGAGCGCAACGATTGGTGGTGAGGAGGAGGAAGAAACTTGAGTATATGCAGGCAGTTAAGGTCGGGCCCTCAGTCCAGGGCTCCGCTCGAACGAGGGGCACACTGGGCCTGGCCGAGCAAGGCTATTTGGCTCACCCTATAGCCTCGTGCGCAAGCCACGCCTCCCACTGCGTACGTAACATGTGCGTAACAGCCCACGCATTGCCAACCATCCGCACGTAACACGTGCGGATGGTTGGCAACGTGGGGGCTGCCTCTTGGTGCACTCCATTGTTATGTGGCTGAGTGTCGGTGTGACTGAACACCATGGACATGTTTCTCTATATTGTTTGGGACATATTTTACTTAGGTGGCACACATTCGGAAAGCTATTGGTTTGTACGCGTCTCCAATCCCTGCTTTGTTGGCTACCCAAGTCTTTATGTAAAAGACAATACTCTCTTCGTTGCTCCCTTAGTTGGAGAAGGACGTCACGTGGACTGGAAATGGGTTTCGACGTCAGTGCGTGCCGTCGCTCTCGGTGGGTGAAGCCACGGTCTGCCATGACGTTCCCCTCGGACCTTCGTGAGCAGGACACCACCCAATGTGATGATTGTCACCACACACTATCACCACATTTGTGGAAGAGGCAGTGGCGATGGGGGAGAAGAGCGCCCCCCAAAATTATGCTATACGCCGCCCCGTACGCGTATATATACACTACGGTTTGCATATACAGCGAAGTCCGCGCGACGCAATTCGCCAGAACCAAGCGTTAAGGCCGTCAGACGCCGCGCCCTCTCCCTCTAGAGAGAGTGGGCGCGTGCGGCTTCGCCTAATCCTTCCCCAGGAACGTTTACCCCCGTATACACCCTCGGAAAGAGCATAAACGTGTTAAAAAGAGCCTTCGCCGAGTAGTACGTGGCATACACGGACCGGACTAGCTCGCTGGATTTCGTGCCGAGCGGTTGTGCCCCCGCGATCTCCGACGACAGCGCAGCTCTGACCGACCGGCTCACCCTATACGTTATCTCCTGACGCCGACAAGAGCTCTCGCCGAGTGGTGCCCCGTCCTCGGACTCCTGCGAACGTGTCCACCTTTCCTATCTTCTCCTTACTTCCGTATGTATGGGTCTCTCTGTCGCTGCCCCTCTCTCTGTCCCTATACCTTTTAATCCTCCCTATCCTTTTAATCCCCTCTTACCCCCATCTCTCGTGAGCTACTGTTGAGGTGTCGCACTATGACGCAGACAGTTACGGGGCTGACTTCTTTATTCTTTTATCTCTTTTAAGAGTCACTTCACTTCCCCCCACTACGATATCTATCCGCAACCGAACAACCCAAAAACTGTATTCAGAAACGCGTTGATCGTTATAACAGAACAAGTCTCTGTATAGGGACGAGAATAACACTGCGTAACGGGTCGAAATAAACGGCCTTCACCGCCGGTATGACAGCAAACGAATAAAGAAGCAAGACGTGCAAGGAGCCGAGGCATATGTATACACTCTCAAAGAGAAGGCTGCCGCTGCGTAAATACAGCGATGCCTTCGAGGAGCGGGAGGAACTAGCGTGAGGGGGAGGGGGCACCGATGATGAACCGGAATAGGTCACGCCAAAGCAAGCTGTTGCCGCTGCGAAGCATCAGCAGAGAGGCGGAGTGGCACATAACACGTCCGACAAGTACGACGACGTGCCTTGGCGCGGCGCCAAGGATAACTCGCGTAAGCTATGTATATACGGCGACAGGAACGCTGGCTCCTGCGTATGTATGTATGTATGTATGTATGTATGTATGTATGTATGTACGTATGTACGTACGTATGTATGTATGTATGTATGTATGTATGTATGTATGTATGTATGTATGTATGTATGTATGTATGTATGTATGTGTACATACATACATGCATGTGTACATACATACATGCATGTGTACATGCATACATGCATACATACATGCATGTGTACATACATACATGCATGTGTACATACATACATGCATACATACGTACATACATACATACATACGTACATACATACATACGTACATACATGCATGTATACATACATGCATGTATACGTACATGCATGTATACGTACAGGCATGCATGTATACATACATGCATGTATGTACACATGCATGTATGTACACATGCATGTATGTACACATGCATGTATGTACACATGCATGTATGTATACATGCATGTATGTACACATGTATGTATGTATGTATGTACACATGTATGTATGTATGTATGTATGTATGTATGTATGTATGTATGTATGTATGTATGTATGTATGCATGTATGCATGTATGTATGTATGTATGCATGTACGCATGTATGTATGCATGTATGTATGTATGTATGTACACCATGCACTGCAAAGGCTGCGCACGCGCAGTAGCGGCGCGATATACATTCTAAGAAGTAGGAGGAATAGGGGTATCGAGGTTGCTCCTCCAGGGGAGTAACTAACCTGCCACTCCCATAGCACCATTTTGGGAGTAACCACGCTCTCGCGGTTACTCCTCAAAGGAGCAACAGGTGTTTCGCGCAAAGTAAAAATCACGTTTTTGGTTTACTTATGCAGCCTTTCGAAGTGCTTGTAGGCGTTTGATTAGATGTACAATCTATGTGCAAGCACCACATTCAAAAGTAAATTTCGCAAAATTTGCAGCAATCACACGGGATGGGAACTCCCGACCGCTCAGCCAGCATGCGCGTACACTAGGCACTGCACCACACCTCGCTATTTGGCACCGTCTGAAAGGAAAACAGGCTTGTGTAGGCACTGATGGGTCGTTTGCACACGGCGCCACCATTCTTGCAGTCGCTTCGAAAAAACGGGCGCTCAACTCCACAAGGGGGAAAGTGCCCCTCTTTTGCCGTGTGCAAACTTTTGCGCACATTCCGTCTTTTGGAGGAGCGAAAGAGCCCTTTTAAAGGTAACTGCGCAGTTATACTGTGGAAAACGTTTCAAGAGTGTATAAGAAAGATTCGCTCGACAATAAACTCGAGTCAGTGCGCGCACGGGGGAGGAGTTTTATAGGTCGGAGGTGTTCTTTATTTTCGTCTCCTTCTCTCTCAGAATACCATTTCGACGAGCTGTCAGGCCTTGCCATAGTGAAAAGAAAGAAAGAAAGAAAGAAGAAAGAAAGAAAGAAAGAAGAAAGAAAGAAAGAAAGGAAGAAAGAAAGAAAGCATATCCACCACATCGACGACTGCATCATCGTCGAATGTTACTTAGCACCACCTTGCTTAAGTGATATCCACCGCGCTTGACCTGAGACAGCTTATGTTGTTTGTAGGTTGCGAATACAGCATTTCCAGATATGTAACAACAGAGACTATCCGAAAATAATAAAGAAAAAAAAACATACAAAGTGGTGAGCCCCACCAAGGTAACGCGACGTAGCGGAGCATTACCGTACGCCCCCGCCCCTTCCTTCTCTTTCCACGCAGACTGGATTTCAAGGCGCGATGCTCGGTGTGTACGAGCTAGTGGGTCGTACAAGGCCAGTGTTTCGCATTACTTGAAGCAGCGCTCTGTGTTATCTGTTGTGCACCCGGAGATTACACATGTCCATGGCACAATAAAACAAAGCCCGGCTTTCAGTATTGGGTTACAGAAGTGCCCCGAATGCAAGCATTTATAGACGTGCCAGAAAAAAGTGTAGCATGTCTCTGACGTTAATTGCATGGACGTTTACGTCCCAAAACCACGGTATGACCATGACGGACGCCGTCATGGAGTGCTTCGGAAACTTCACACCACCCGGGGTTCTTTCATCATCATCATCATCATCATCAGCCTGACTACATCCACTGCAGGACAAAGGCCTCTCCCATGTTCCGCCAGTTAACCCGGTCCTGTGCTTGCTGCTGCCAATTTATACCCGCAAACTTTTTAATCTCGTCTGCCCACCTAACCTACTGTCTCTCCCTAACCCGCTTGCCTTCTCTGGGAATCCAGTTAGTTACCCTTAACGACAAGCGGTTATCCTGTCCACGCGCTACATGCCCGGCCCATGTCCATTTCTTCTTCTTGATTTCAGCTATGATATCCTTAACCCCCGTTTGTTCCCTAATCCACTCTGCTCTCTTCTTGTCTCTTAAGGTTACACCTACCATTTTTCTTTCCATTGCTCGCTGCGTCGTCCTCAATTTAAGCTGAACCCTCTTTGTAAGTCTCCAGGTTTCTGCTCCGTAGCTAAGTACCGGCAAGATACAGCTGTTACATACCTTCCTCTTGAGGGATAGTGGCAATCTACCTGTCATAATTTGAGAGTGCTTGCCGAATGTACTCCACCCCATTCTTATTCTTCTAGTTACTTCAATCTCGTGGTTAGGCTCTGCGGTTATTACCTGCCCTAAGTAGACATAGTCTTTTACAACTTCAAGTGCACTATTACCTATCTCGAAGCGGGGTTCTTTAGATGCCACCAAATCTAAGCACAACAGTATACCTCGGCCTTCATCACTGGAACGAGCAGTACAGACAATTAAGCAGCACGCTGAGGTGAGTTCGGCCATGTACAGGTTGCACCCGGGGTAAAAGGTGCTAGCCGCGTAGAGTTACAGAGTTGCACGTTGGCCTGGCTAGTGGCTAGCAACCACAGCAGTGCGGCTAAACAGCACTCCGTTTTTTTTTTTTTTTTTTTTTGCAGGCGACATTGACGGCCGTGTCGGTGAGGCGATCAACATGTTCGGCGTGTCGAAAGACGGCGCGATTTACTCGACTGCCGCGATGACTCGTGTTAATACAGTTCGCTGCAGCGGGGTCGTCGGTAAATACAAAAAAAAAAGCGGCTAGAGCGCCAGTTTTTGCGCAACGCGCGGTATAGACATAGCGGGTGTCTGGAAGAGAGACGCGTCACTATAGGCTATACCTAAAGGTAGCACGCGCATCAACTCTACGGCCACGCCGGCATGATGTCTCTTATGCGCAAATTCGTGAAGCATGAGTGTCTCCGGAGCCTGAATCGGCCAAAGTCTGTCAAGAGAGTTAGGCATGCTGCGAGGCGGGCTGTGCAGAGAAGGTCAGCCTGCACCGCAGTAGTATCGCAGAGAAAACAAAATTTTTCTTATATATACGTACGTAATTGTGTGAAACGTGCGCTGACAATATAGCATCGTGAACTTATTTACAGCGCAACACCACAAAAAAACACAGGACAGGGAAGGAGCAAAATAGAAAGAACCATTCGTTCCAGAACCACAATTTTACAAGGGACGCCGTAGTGGAGGGTTCCGGAAAGTTCGATCATCGGTTTATTCTTTGGCATACATCACACAGAACACGGACCTCTCACAGTTTTTTTTTATATCCTTCTTTCTCCGCAGGCCTTCGCATCCTGGAGGCCATAGAGTTTCTCAAAATTAACTAGAAGGGCACTCTGGCGCTGCGATCGTTCAGCGACCATGGGAATGATGGGTAGTACACACATTTGTCCTAGTCTTCGTACATGCGGGCGGCGAATCGTACTTGCGGCTTCGTTATTACTGGTTACGGTTTTGTTTTGAATGAAAGAACGAACCCTTTTGAACTTAAGGACTTGATTCAAAATAGTAAGTTTAAAACAATAAGGTTATGAAGCGCGAAACGGTGAACATTTGCTAATTTATGTTTTCGTGAAAAAAAAAAAACAGCTCCAAGCCACACGAAGACACACGGAGCCAGAAGCAGGCCAGAAGTACGAAAATTAGTCAAATGTGTGTACTACTACCCATCATTCGCATGCTCGTTGATGCGCCGTGTGTTGCAACTCCCATAGACACTAGCGCCAGAGTTTTCCCTCTAGTAAGTATTGTGGGAAACTCTATGTTGGAGGCCTTTGTTTTCGCGATCAAGGTAGTCCCGAATCCCTCCGCAAGAAAGCTCTACCCCCCCCCCCCCAAACAAAACGACATCGGATCACCGAGAAAAAAAAAAGAAACTGATTGATGGTTGTATAAAAATTTTAGGCGCAAGAAGTTATCTCCGATGAACTCACGGGCGGGTACGTGGGCGCACGAGGACGGCAGGGGTCCTTTTTGGAGGAAGATGGGGGGGGGGGGGGGGGGCACAGGTCGCGGGTGCGAGCAAGCGCGAGAGGACGAAATTAGCCTCGCCGTAAACGCACTCGGGGGCGTTTTCTGCCATGCAAGGTCACAAAACTCGCGCAAAAAAAAAAAAACAAACAGGAAGGTCCATCCCTGGAACGGCTGCGCGGTTTCGAAATAGCCAAGCCAATCCGCGCGTCCCGGCATTGAAGTACTTATTATAGAAAGACGACGTCAAATAGATGCCACGGAACGAGCCGAAGAGCGAGGCCGATATGAATGACAGGCGTAAAGTTAGGTAGTATATCATGATTGATTGAATACAGGAACCTCTGCCGTATAGCCGTATATACCTACTCTTAAGTTTGCAAAAAAAAAAAAGTGTAGGCACCATCGATATACTGAGGCGCTCGTAGCGACATCGCGGCGCGTAAAGGCTCCGCCCAGCCCAAATCTCGCCACCGCCACCTATGGTGACATAAGGACTGGCACGACAGCTGCAAAGCTGGAGCCTAAAAACGAAACTATACGTAAGTTTTTAGAATGATAACTTCTTGTAAACACTATCATCGATAACTCCGTCATATGTTGGTCATTTAAAAATGGAACGGCTCGTGAAAGCTTTGTTGAGTTGCGTTTCGCGTTGAAACTTCGGCCCCTGAATGTCACTACGACGTCAGAGATTCCGAAGCACCACAAATAGATTTTTTTTTTCATCTGGGTTGCTCCGTCATCCTGTGGGTTTTGTGACAGATCAAATATTGAAGGAAAACGGAGCTGCGACTAGTGGTAAGCCAGTATGCTCGTTATACAGCCCTCTATTATTTCATATATTACTGTCTAGCATTCTACCTTTGTTCTCATCAGTTGTCCTTCCTTCATAAAAAGTTCCGTTTTTATAATGCACCGTTATCCACGTCTGCATTGACATTTCCGGTTTTGTCAATACCCCCCCCCCCTTTTTTTTAATATATATACTAAACGTCTCTACCTTATCATATAGTTTCCTATAAATGCACGAGAGGGAACTCTGGCGCTAGTGTCTATGGGAGCTGCAAAGCAAGGTGCTTCAGTCATCATGGGAATGATGGGTAATACAAATATTTGCCTTGTCTTCATTCGCTTGGCTCCGTGTGACCTGAATCCGTGTGACTAATTCAAATCGGGTGACGAAGTTAACAACTCGGGTGACGAAGTTAACAACGGTCTATTCTTTTATTCTAAACAAAGCCAAAAAGTCACAATTGCGTTTGCCTGCAAGTACGAAGACTAGGCGAGACTAGGCAAGTTTGTGTGTTCCCACCATTCCCATAGTCGCTGAACAATCGCAGCGCAAGAGTTGCCTCTAGTAAACTTTAGGAAACTCTATATTCCTTATACCAAGAGATGCAAGCTTTCCATAGACGTTGTTGCGGTGAATATCCTCGCATTCCACTTACAACGCGATTAGAAGTTTCAGGACTTGAAGCGGACGCGCGGCGTCTCATTCCGGTAGTGAATATTTTGCCAAGAAGGCATGTCTGTCCTCAGCCAGGCAGCTAGGGCTTTAAATAGTAAAGAGACACACCTCGTGTTATCATGCAGATTCCCCCCCCCCCCTCCCTTGAACACTAATGGACCGTATTTACTGTAGAACCACAGTATGAGTTTGATAGATATGTGGAATTTAACTTCCCAAAACCACCATATGATTACGACAGACGCCGTAGTGGAGGGCTCCAGAAATTTCGACCACCCGGGGTTCTTTAACGTGCACGCAAATCTGAGCACACGGGCCTACATTTCAGCCTCCATCGAAAATGCAGCCGCCGCAGCCGAGTACCTTAGGCAGTAGACCACCTACGGCGGGGTACAGTAACAGTTTCTGTATACTTGAAACCATAACGAGAAACTAGCATGGCTCATTATATGCTTGTTTCCATTAAGGTTGTGTGAAACAAAGAAACCAGCCCTCGAAAATTTCCTTCCTGTATACATATCTGAGTGGTACATAGTTATATACATATACAGAGCATACTGCATGACCGTGTATAATAACACACGCAGGAGTGACTCTACTATAAACACTAGGGAGACCTGCTGAACACTAGAGTAACTCTATATGCTACAATTACTCTAGTGAACACCAAAGTTACTGTATATGCTACCGTTAGGTACCTAAAAGGTAGCATATACAGTAACTCTACTGAAGACAGATAGAGCGCCCCATCTACGAGCCGCCGGCGCCGAGATGAATTACGAACCTCCTCCTCCCTCTCGAACCGCCTCCTCTTTCTCCCGACTGTCACGCGCGGTCAAAGACCTCTTCGCCCTCGCCAGCGTCGTGAGCGAGCCTCCCTTCCAAAGCGAAGGCTCCGACGCAACGAGCACAACACGAAACACCGACAACGCCATGAGAAATTCGTCGTCGGAGGAGGAGGAGGCTAGGAAACGGAACACAGCAGCCGCACAAAAGCAGAAGGCGCTCGAGCGAGCGAAAGAGCCATAACCCCGACGGAACGAAGCGGAGAAAAGGAAAGAAAAAAGGTAAAACCTACAAAACAAAACACAGACGGCGAGTGATCACGAACGAAAAAAAAAAACAACACGACAAACGGAGGCTTCGAAGCCAGTGCGCAACCTCCCCTCAGAAATTCCAAGCGGAGGAGGAGGAAGATCATGAAGAGGGGGGGTGGGTGAAAGCGAAAGCAGAGAAAAGTAGCACGCACAGCGCTTTACGCAATCGACATCAACCGCTGCTGCCTCTGTTACACACGAAGGGGACGAAAAGGCCACGCGCCCAATATACTGCTGCGGTAGAGTTCGCAACGGCTGGGCAGGAAACTGGGCCACAGGGTCCCGGGGGGGGAGGGGGGGGGTGACGACATTTTCTCGAATCGCTTTGAACTTTAGTAGAACACCGTGTGACTGACTCCTCTAAGGACGACGCGTTTCGTGAATCGTTGCGAGCCTTCTTACGCGACGGGATTATTTTAGTTTTCGAATCATCGTGATCCTTGTTGTACACCATTAAATATATCTAAGCGTTACGAAATTCTGAACTGCGACCTTCCGGGTGCGAGATTGCTTTCTAAGTAAGCTATCCCTGCGAGGATTATAGATTTCCTGAATTGCGACCCTTACGCCACGAAGCAACATACCTCTAAATGTTGCGATCATAGCGAACTTTTACGTCGCTGCGATTCCCGAGAGGAGCAGCCAACTAATGTACGTTTCTTCTGCAACGATATAGCTAACTTAGAATACATGCTCTGGCAGTGCCCCCTGCATGTTATACGCTGTGGTGAAGTCATCAACGCCGTCCAAATAATGGGAGGGCGCTATTACCAGCTCCAGACTCGAACGACAATTATGGGCAGTCCTACGGGCCCTCGACGCAGCAGAAACTTTGCCTTTCCATTCCAACGTGGCAGCGTCCCGCAACCGCACTAAAGCACGTTCCGAAGGACCTAATAAAGTTCGTCCATCATTCCATCCATTGACTGCAATGTTGCCGCGTAATTGGGCGTGGTCCTGAATCTAGGCCTCCACTGAACCTTCCAAGGAATAAAGTTATACATTTGATGAAGCGCTCTGAACCCTCATCCAGTTCGATTAGTCTAGGGATGAAGCTTACACGTTTATCCAATCGTTGTGGAGCTAACACCGTGCAATTCCTCCCTTCAATGCAATCCCGTAATGCGCCTCGACCATGGTTTTTACGTGTGTAAAACGCTTCTCTTCAACGACAATAATAATTTACGGTGGGGTAACTATGGATCTCGTTCGCGAGTCCCCTTAACGCGCAACGAAATATGAGCGCGGCGACATTTTTTATTAATATTATTCTTTTGATTGATATGTGGGGTTTAACGTCCCAAAACCACCATATGATGAGAGACACCGTAGTGGAGGGCTCCGGAAATTTCGACCACCTGGGGTTCTTTAATATTATTATTCCTTTCTTCCTCATCGAAATGAGACCTATAATCGAACGCACGCCCCCCTTTGCAACGCGACACAATAACGAGTCACCCGGGATGGATAGGTTCCTCGCAAAGATATTTTTACTCCGTCCGTGTACCGCTTATTTACTTCATCCGTGTACCGTTTACCTTCTTAGCTGCTCCGTCCCGCTGATAAATTGGATGTCCCGGACACCGCGTTACGGTGCCGCGAAGGGAAATAAATAATCTACGCTACTATTCAAGCGAAGAAGAAATTCGGAGTGTGCGCCGAGCCTTCGGCAGCGACCGTGGAAGAAGTAAAGCGAAGCTAAAGAAAAAAAAAAAAGATGCCACACCCGTCCCTCCGGATGATGACGGTGCAGAAAAACGAGGGGGAGGGGGGGGGGTGCGCACTCGACCCAGAAGTATCTCGGCAGGCGCCGACACGCTACCGCTAAAAAGCATGCGCAACAAAATTCAACCACACTAAAATAAAACAAACCCAGGCGTGCAGTAAGATGGAGAAAACGAGAAGACACCCACCCAGCCGCCAAAGGCCGAAGATCAGAGGGTAGAGAGGGAAGACGGGGGCCCGCCACTCACGGGGGAAAAGTGTGTCGCGACAGGTTTCGTGAGGCTGGTGGGCGGCGGCTGGCGGAGGGGCACGGCTTCGGGGAGGGGGAAGAGATGGGAGAAGAGTACGACGGGCAGCACGCAATTTTCGAGAGGGTCGGAGGCCCCCGCCGGATGAGAGGGGGCGGCGTCTTTTTTTTTTTTAATTACCGCAACGGTAGGGCAACCAAGAACGTCTGGGCGACCTCCTAACTCCCGCTGGGACACAAAAGAGCCCATCTGTAAAAAAGATATATATATATATATATATATATATATATATATATATATATATATATATATATATATATATATATATAGTCAAGTAGATCCTCCGTGAGCGGTCACAACGTGGTTTATTTCGACGTTTCGGCCTACAGTATGGCCTTGATGAGGATATATATATATATTTATTTATTTATTTATTTATTTATTTATTAAGCCCGCCCTCGGTGCTAGTGCATGTTACATAAGCAGCAACCAGAGATCACGCGCAAAAAAAAAAAAAATTGTGGAGCGCAGAAACCGCTCTCACGAAGTATCAGAATCCTTGGTCGTCAAAGTGCCTCGATGCCGCCAACAGATAGCGGGTTTCGAGCTCGCAGATTCGCTGTGTACCTCTGCAGATGGAACTGAAAGCTAAATCCTCTCTGATTATGAACTTTCCAACGACAAGGCTCCCTGTGCGCCGCCATAATGCCCTCCGTGTCGGCGTAAGTATGCACAGCTTACAAAATGTACTGCCGAGGAAGCGACGTCAGCATTTTGTACCCCCGTGCAACAACAGTCCAGCAAGAAGGAGGTGCTTCTGCCTCCATTGGAAAAGCCCGTAACTTCCGCGCTACGATATGTCTGATGCAACATACGAAAAATAAAAACATGCTAGATACATTGGAATATACGTTTCCTATCACGGTACAAGCTGCAGGGCACGAACTGTTAAGACATGTCGTAATCGATGCTGTGATAAAGCAATCCTGTTCACTTTCACCCCAGAGTAGCCTGCATATGTTTAGCTGAAATAAAAAAAAAGCCACTTGAGCTATATGCTTAATATGCCAGTTCTTTGGCACAAATGAGATCCAAGTCGCAGTATATGCTGCACACTAGTTTCACGCTGGGGGTGATAGTACACAGATTATTTTATGTTTCTTTAGGACTCACGAATCAAACAGTAGAACTTCGTCATCCTCATTCGCCCAGTGTCATTTCGGAGCAAGTTTGGAGCAATTACTAACAAAACTATTACTAGCAGAACTATTAATGACTGGAATAACCTGGACAAATGATGCCGTTATACACAGGAAACTGTCACTGTTTGAAAACAGCATCGCTTAAACCATCACTACACATTGCATTGTATCATTCGTTTTATTGTAATTATTGTGTTAGCCTGTAACCCGTATTCTATGTGTTACGTTATTATGTGTTATGTTACTCAAAAATGTGTTGAAACAAGCGTTTTTGAACTTTCGCCCTTACATACTCGCATCGTAAGATTTATTGTGTTTTCATGATTTTCTGTGTATGTAAATATTCTCGAACATCTTTTTCACCCTGCCATTATCTTTCAACTCAAGGATCGCAATATTCATAAATAAATAAATAAATAAATAAATAAATAAATAAATAAATAATAAATAAATAAATGGTACTGTTTGGAGCAGCATTTCTTTTTTTGGAACAGTTTAGAGCAATCGGATCATCACTTCCATCACTGAAAGTGTTCGCTCAGAAAACTGAACCAGACGTGACAACTGGCGCGGCGTCTGCTACTGCCCCAGATTTGCACTTCGACCTTAACGTGTGAGTTTAAACTAATACATAACCAAATCAAAGTACCCCGATAAAACCGAGGCCTTTGGAGTTCCGACCGATCCCGGTACAGCGGAAGGAACATCAGTAACGATGCCACTACCGACACGGTGTTGACAAGAAACCCTAGCGGACGGAACAAAGGAAGCCAATCGACGCCGCGGAGAAAAAAAAGAGGCCCCGGGAGTGAGTACACGGTTTTTCAAGAACCACAGCTGACTCTTTTCCGGCCCATATGAGCGGCCGGCAGCAACAAAGACGCCGTGCCACCGCGGCAAGAACAGCGTGCCCGCTTTTTAACGATCGTCTTTGTTGCTAAGATCCCCCGGGAGCAGGAGACGCCAGACGAGAGGAGAGGAGACGCGCGTACTCTCTCCTCTCTCTCAACCAACCAAAACAAACCCGGCGGGCTGTCAGCCAGCGGGGCTGCGCACGCGGCTTGTTCGGCTGCGTTTCTTTTACAACACTCTGCTGTCGTGGCATACGCTCACACACACACACGCAGATCGCTCTTGTTTTCAATGTTCTATCGGTCAGCTGACCGCATATTTAGCACGCACTCGACAGCACTCACTCCCGCGAGAAGCAGCTACGACGCTCTATAGCGAAAAGCCAATCGATGCACTACGTCGCACTTTGTCGACTGGCCCAATTTTCCAGGGAGTGCGCGGGGGCCGGCGAGATCGCTTCGCGCGCGCTAAGGCTCAGTTTGAAAGACAAGGTTAACGTGGCTTTATAGGCATGCGTGCACGGCACTCACCGATCGCCAGGAAGTCGGAGCACGGCGTGCCAACGGGTGTGTCGTCAAGGAGCAACACGTCGCCCTGCGCAGCGTCTCCTCCGCCGCCGCTGGTGCTGGCGTTGCGACGTCGTGCAGAGGTCCGGTCGGTCCCGACCCGCGGAGGCGTCGACCGCCATGGCACACTCGAGGAACACCTCCTGTTTCATGGTGCGGCAACAACGACAGCGACGTCAACGTGCGGCCGAAGAAGAGCAGACGAGTCGGCGGCGGCTCGGCGCTGCTAAGCCTAACCGCGAAGGCTGCCTCGTTGACGACGTTACGGCTGTTAAACCCGAATCGAGACGTTTCGCTCATCAAATCACCCTGAGACCCTTATCCCTTCCCGAAATAAAAAAAAAGTCAGATCCGGAGGCCAAATTGTGGACAATTTTGGAGCGCGGGGCGAGAAAGAAAATTTTGGGGGACAACAGATCGTGAGAAATTAAAGGAAGAAGAGAAAGGCAGCTTAAAAACCAAGCCCTCCTGAGGCCGTACGAGCGAGCCCCGGCGAGCACAGCTAGAAGCTGTAGCCCCACGAAAAAAACGCAACCCCTCGGAACCTTACACCCCTTACATTGGCAACGCACTGAGCGGCGCCGCCGGGTCGGCTTATATACCCCGGGCGATCGGCCAATCGCGGCGGGCCGCCGGGTCACGTGGCCACGCGCGCGACACAATACGCGGCACGTTCCCGTTATCCGAAAACGTCCTGCTCACGGTGCGCGGAGCGTAAACGCTTACTACGGACACGGCGAACGGCCGCCGGGCCCCCTCCTTTGCGAGTTGGTTGCTCTCGTTTGTTTTGGTATTCGCATTTATGCTTTATTGGAGAGCGCGCGCGCTGCTTTCAAGAGAGGTGCCCGCCCCGGCTTGTACGGACGGCAGCGCACACAAAAAGAACCTCCGGGAAATGAGACAATGGCGCCCGGCCACCGAACGAGATTAAGCGAGCCGGGCGCGGGTTATGGAAGGATTCGCTAGCGAAGCTCTTTCTTTTTATTTCTTTTTCTTCCTAGCTCTATACGCGTTCGCCCCCCCCCCCCCCACCCACCTCTGTGCTTTCGAAGAGACACACAGACAGGCCCAAAGTCTCGTCGTGAATGGGAAGCAACGGCGGATGGCGCCGCCGGCCTGTGTGATGCGGGCCACCGAAACAATGACGGTTTTGAAACAAAAAAAAAACAAAAACAACAAAAATAAACAAACGAAACCTGGGAACGCTCGAATCCCCGACCATCGCTTGGCGCACCGACCGAACGAGACACGGCGTTTTAAATGACAATGGGATGCAGACGAGACGCTTCTGAGGCGGGGGCGTCGACATGTTCCCCGCCGGGCGCGGCATAATCCAATTCGCACGCGGTTGTTAGCGGGAAAACGTCGCGATCAATCAACCGCGAATACACGTTGGTCCGCAAGGACGATGAGACATATATTGAACTTTTTTTCATTCGTGGTTCCAGAGGGTTATAGCCCAAAGAGGTGCGTCGCATGTGGGGTCCCCAGGTCTCTTTACTGCCCTTGCAACGGGCTGCCCTGGCAAACGTTCAAGACAAGTGGTAGCTTGTTCAGTTTTTTTAAACCTTTTCTTTATGCGACCAAACGATTACCCCACAAGAATTATGTTACCTTTGGAAGGCTGTCGATTAAAGGCCTACGCCACTGCAAAAAAACACATCAACATTTAAATTAAGTTTTTTAAAATTTTATTGCGAAGCTCGACCAAGGAAATAAAAAGGGGGGGACAATGAAACTTGCCCCCCCCCCTCCATTCCCCGTTAGTGGTGAACTCTTAGCATGCCAATGGTTACCGGCGGAATAGGACATCTGACATCCCTACTGAAACGTTCCGTATGCGATGTCCAATACTTCCGTATGATTCCGTAAGAATATTACGGAAATATATGGGAAATACGTGTAAAATATACGGAAAACATATGGATTCCGTATGGAAACATATGGATTCCGTATGGAAACATATGGAATTATTGGACTCGAATGCGGAACGTTTCAGTAGGGATAACATCGCATATACTCCTTAACCACATATCAAGACGGTAGCCAGGATCTTTTTTTTTTCTAGCAGGAGGAGGGGATGCACCTGTTGATACCTTTGAAAAACACTTCTTTTAAGGTCCTCAGTAAAACACATATTCCGTTCAAATTTCAAGGGGGATGGGGGCTCCTGGGACCTACTTCCTGGCTACGGGCCTGCCACACATCTCCCCAGTTTTCTGTTTTTTTTTTTTTCTCATTAAGCTTGGCTACAACGCTATAGCTGGGACATTGCGAGGAAGAGAGAGGAAAAAGAAATGTAGAGAAAGCGTTCCCAGAAAACTAAGCCCGAACCCGAAGTGTACAAGGGTGAGGAAGAAAGACATAGGATACCTCAGCAAACGGTGCTTGAATACATATATACTACATCTCAACATAGGTATGCCAAAATTCCATTTAGGAAATTTCCACTTGATTCTCGAGTGATTCGCAATCACAATGCATCGTAATTGTCAGCGAACGCCAGGACGACAGTCACCCGCGCCAGTAGCTGCATGCACTGGCTGCCAAGCTCCGTAAGATATTTTTAATTTTTATTTATATAAGGAAAAAAATATGGGCAGGTAGGCTACGTTAGAGCCAGCTATCCCGTTTTAGTGGTAGTAATGTACAAGGTACACACAGACACGAAAGTTTAAAAAGAATAAAATAAATGAAAATTATCAGAAGCACATCGTACATATATATACAAAAAGCATTAGTATAGTCTAAGGACACAGTCTAGTTCATACAGAATTAAGACATAGTCACCACAGGTGGTGTATATGTCACTCAATGGAGACTGTTGCTACGTTATGAACAGCGGATAGGCCACGTTAAACGACATTAGCAAGCACCGTAGTAGGCAACACTCGCCATCGTTTTAGACCAGCACTATGACCAATATTATTATTATTTCGACACACTGCCAATCCCATCAGGGATTTTAGCAGGAAGGGCGTGAACATAAAAATTCGAATAAGTACACAATAAAGACATACATCGCGATAAAGTACAGAATGAAACTAACAGAATCGGATCATTTAACAATTTCAGATTCAAAGAGGCATAAAACATTAGTGTAAAGAAAAGTTGTCAGAAGAAAATAAATGCAGCGACTTGGTTGACACATTGGTTGACATATTGGCATATGCATCAAGAAACACAACAAGAAAATTACAGCAATAAGAAACTACCCTACAATATGGCGAAGTATTTCAAGGAAGCGCAAATTTATACACACTGAAAACAGAAACATGTTCAAGAATCAACAGAGCGATTTCTCTTCACCTGGATTCAGTACGAAAATTGCTTAAAGAAAAAATATGATGACATGATACTTCGCTTGTACAATGTTCACACGAACACACATATTAAAATCAACCAGGTGATTCCGTTTGCATAATACAAAGTTCATTTCAAGTATTTAGCAATCATTACTTCTCACTCACCACACATGAGCCAACACTTGGGCCCACACCTCACTTCTTCGATGGAGGCGAAAATGCTGTAGGCCAATGTTGCTCAGATTTGGGTGCACGTCGAAATTTCCAGAGCCCTCCACCACGGCGTCTCTCATAATCATAATGGTTTTGGGGCGGTAAAACCTCATGTATCGATCAATCAACTAAACCCACACCAGCCCCGCACTAGCGCACACTGGCCACAGCTGACCCAACACGAGCCGACATTAGCAGCGGAGAAACCGTTGCACTAGCAAGAAGAAGAAATGGCCATGGCGGGCAGCAAGAAGGCTCTGCATCCGCTCGTCACTGTAAGCCTCGATTCTCGGAGAATGCCCAATGCGTGGAGAGGAGAAAGAAAGTTAGGTTAGCAGACGTTAGTTCAGGTAGAACGTTAGGTAATGTTAGGTGGCAGACGTGAGCTTGGGTACGTAGTTAATTAGGTTAGGTAGTTTAGATAGCAGACGTTAATGTTTAGGTAGGTAAGTTAGGTAGCTCATTTCGGTAGCAGTTTAGGTAAGTAGGTAAGGTAAAGTTAGGTGGCAGACATTAGCTTGGGTAGGTAGTTAGGTTGGTTAGGCAGTTTAGGTAGCAGACTTCATTCACGTAGGTAAATTAGGTAGTTCAGTTCGGAAGCAGAAGTTTAGGTAGGTAGGTAGGTAATTTAGTTAGGTAGCAGACGTTAGTTTACATAGGTGGGTTAGGTAGTTTAGTTAGGTAGCATACGTTACATTAGGTAGGTAGGTAGGTTAGCTAGTTTAGTTAGGCAGCAGGCTTTAGTTTTTGGTAGGCAGCTAGGTAGAGGTGCTAGTTTAACGCTACCGCAGCAAGCATGGGGGCCGGGTTCATTGGTGAACACTAGCGGCATTTGCCCTCTAGAGAGCGTAGTCATGGTTGACGACGACGACTATGTAACAAATATGGCAGACCACCTCTGGCCGTTTATTCCTCGCCCTCTCCCTTCTCTTTACAACCCCTTCCCTTACTTCTGTTGCACTACAGCCGAGGGTGTCCTCACCCGTGAGATATAGTAGACAGATGCACTTTTCATTCCCAAAATTTTCAAAAAACACTCCCCCCTCTCTGTTCCCAGTTGGCTGATTGAAGGGAAAGAAAGAGTGACGGAGGAGGTTCCTTATGAAGTAGTCGAAAAAAATTACCCCAGTACGCACCTTCACAGAAAAAACGGTTATATAACCATCGTGAAGGCGCCCTGACGATGGTTTCTATGTCAGTTTCGATCAGTTCGATTTATGAATGATTGATTAAATATTTTGCCCTTGAAACTTTGCCAACGAATAGGCTCGCGTCACGTTTCTGACCAAAAAAAACAAAAAAAAAAACGAATAGGTGCACGCGATAAATTCGCATGCATTACGACTTTGTAGCATCAGAATCTTAATTTAAAAGTAAAATAATCAGCCTTTGCTATAGAGTAGCAACCAGTGTCACCTTAACTACGTCAATTTATTTCCGTCTCAGCGTGCCATGGAGTTTCGTGCGCTCAAAACTACGGGCGCCTAATAGTCATTGGACCTTTATATAACAAAAATCGTTATTGTCTAAAAAAATAAACACCCTGCAAAGCGAGCAACAGGCAAACCACAACCATTTCTCGCTCGTACTCTTGGCGTCAAATGAAACCCGAACACGGGCAAGCGTTTGCAATGGTGTAGTGAGCGTCATCCGGTTATCAACACTGACATGCGCACATAATGCGCAGTGCAACACAGTTGTATGCACGCGCCTGTTCAGGTTGGCTCTACCCACCATAGGAGCTCAACCATGAACGGGTTGGTCTACCAACCCAGAGAGATGGGCCATGAAAACGGGTTGGCTCTATCCACCATGGGAGATCGGCCATGAAGCGGGTTGGCTCTCCCCGCCCAATGGGAGCTCAACCATAAAACGGGTTTGGCTCTACCCACCATGGGAGATCGGCCATGAAACGGGTTGGCTAACCCACATGGGATATCGCCATGAAACGGGGGCTGGCTCTACCACGGCCGATTAGAAACTCGCGTTTTCTGTCTTACGGCTTCGCAATGGAGTTCAGAGCAATGGTAGCGTTTCGCCACAGTTAGAGCCACTGCTCAACGCGAGGGGCGCAGTGACCCTACCATAGGTAAAGCGTTTTTGCCTACTGCTTGGCGTCTGAATATCTTTGTTGTTTTTTTTCATCCGTTGCGCGTCTGCTGGGGACTTTAGCAATAGCAGGGTCGCAGCGACAACACGGTGCTGCGGTGGGAGGTGGAAACAGACGCATTGCGAAGGCCGTAAGAAGGAACGCTCCCGTGCCTTTCCAGTCCGGCTATGGCTCTACCCAACATGCGAGATCGGCCACAAAACGAGCAGTGCCTTTCTATATACACAAATTTGTATCACTTTACGCCGACAGCACGTGACAACGATGGCATTTATTATGTCCTCCGTTGAAACACGGCAACGAGAACCGACTACTTAACTTTTTATTATTTTATTGAGGGTGTTATGTATCATGTCTATAACTGTGAATTTTTTATAGACCCTTTCCCTGTTTACCAACACAGGCCCTTGACGACACCCGGTTTCGTCCACTAATAAGCCTAATAGTATCGGTGAGCAAGAAGAGCTTTAGAAAATAGCCCGCTGATTTTCTACAGTTTCCTTCGCCTATTAGGCAAAATATGTTCAAATAATGTCCTTCTGACCTATATAAAATTACATGATATTCCCTTGAACCTTACACACGTTTCTTTCTCTGAAAACTTCAGGGATATTTTCCTTACTCTTGAGAAAAAACTTGAAAACGTGCTGCCAGTTTCACTTTAGGAGTTGTAAATGAGGTGACAGTTTTTTTTTCGGGGAGGGGGGGGGGGTAGAACCGTGTAGTCTCTAAACCGTTCATTCAGGCATCAATTGATTGATATGTGGGGTTTGACGTCCCAAAACCACCATCTGATTATGAGAGACGCCGGTAGTGGAGGGCTCCGGAAATTTCGCCCACCTGGGGTTCTTTAACGTGCACCCAAATCTGAGCACACGGGCCTACAACACATTCAGGGCATCAAGCGCTGCACTGCGTACATTACCCATTTACCTGTACGCCTTCACAAGAACTCACGAAACTTCGGCGACTTTGAGCGTATCCATCCATCCATCCATCCATCCATCCATCCATCCATCCATCCATCCATCCATCCATCCATCCATCCATCCATCCATCCGTCCGTCCGCCCGTCCGTCCGTCCGTCCGTCCGTCCGTCCGTCCGTCCGTCCGTCTGTCATCTAGTCAACCTACGACTTTTAGCTCTCCTGGCCGTTTCGATAATGGTATCGATACCAAACTTGGTATGGCATAACATGACTGTATGAAGAACATATGTACTAGTCATAACATGAAAATGATAACATGTATGCCATTAATGTCATGATTTTCATTTCATGGCCCTGCACCTCTTGCGGTGGTTTCGTTCACATGGCATGTTGCAAAACTGGTATGGTATGTCATGATTGCATGGCGAACACAAGCGATAGACCCTACAAGAAAATCATGACATGCATGTCTTGTAACATGACTACATGCCACGCTCATGATGCGCTTCGCGGCGTTTTCCGCTAGCTTCACTTACCAAATTTTATTTTACAGGACGAGAATGGATGACGAAGGTATACGATACTGGTGCAAACATGATAAACATGAGATGCGTGTCATGTAACATCACTACATGCCACGCTCATGATGCAGCTCGCGGGCCGTTTCGCCTAGCTTCGCACATGCCAAATTTGGTATTACGTGACGCCAAGGGATGACGAAGGTATGTGACTGGTGCAAACATGATAATCATGAGATGCGTGTCATGTGAGAACATGACTACTTGCCACAGTCAAGGCGCCAATACCTTTCGACGTGACGCGGTGCGGCGTGCTCGCCGGCGTTTATTCGTCGCGTCACGCCGGCGTTGCCACGCCAGGCGGCGGTCCTGCCATATACTCGCAGGCGCGCGCCGCGCTGCGTTGCATTGACGCATGCGCGTTTCAGTGCGTCCGGCGTCCCTCCGTCACGAAAAGAGAGAGACGCAGTGTTGTCTGGGTAATGGATTGGCGCGAAATGCAGCATGTCGCATTTCGCGCCTGTTGCCATCGGGTCGCGTCGACGGACGTTGGTCGCGCCTGGCGTCAGACTAAAGTGTGCTCGCGTTTTGCTAACGAGCGTCGCTGTGCCCAGCGTGCACGTGCGTCAACGGTACATTAGAGTATATTGGGCCATATGATGCGCTCACGGCCGTTTTGCTAGCTCCACATATATCAAAGTCGGTGTTACGTGACGTCAACAGATGACGAAATATATGACTGGTAAAAGCGTGGTAATCCTGACACGCGTCATGTAAGAACATAAAAACATACCACGCTCATAGCGTGCACCCGGCCGTTTCCCTAGCTCCACATATACTAAATTTGGTATCACGTGACTTGAATAGATGACGATGGTAAACGACACATCCAAGCATGATAATCACTACATGAAAGTCACGTATACATCATTTACCTCCACCTCGTAACTGATTGTGCTGATTTTAAAGTGACATATCATTAATTTCTTGATTGTGTGCTTCGCATATCATCGATTCCACTGCACGTGGGATCCGCAAATTTTTCTTTCAAGCTTTT